>PJEM01004073.1:131175-164476 GCA_004023845.1 Helogale parvula | reverse complement strand
GGAGGGCACTTAAGGGGAAGAGCACTGGGTGTTGTATGGAAAACAATTTGACAATAAAATATTATAAAAAAAAAAAAAGAGTCCACCACTCAAAATGTTTCTGCATCCGCTAGGTCATATTAAGGCAGCAGAGCATCCCTGATTTCCAGCGAATGGTTATCGGCATTCCACTTGGTACTTCCAGCTCTGAGACTTATTTATCAGGTTACCAATCTATAGATTTGTCAAATAACCACAGAAGGGTGACTGTGGGTAGGAGAGTATACAAGTGATCCTAAAAGCTATCTTTATAAAATTAGTGTGACTTCTCCTACTACAATATTCTTAAATGTACAAAAGAGTTAATTTAAAAACACCCTACTTTATTATAGTATAACAGTAGTTTATAGAGTAAGCAATTACTCAGTGGGCAAGCAGAACATCTAGCAATGTGTTAATAGCCACTGGTCAAGAAACTTAATTTATCCATGGAACAACTTTCCATAGTTCCTACTAAGCGCTGTCCTAGACGTCTCACAAATGCACGAGTTTCCTATCTTTTTAATCTTAGGACCCCTTTATTTTTTTTAAGTTTATTTATTTTAAGAGAGACAGACAGAGCATGTAAGTAGGGAAGGAGCAGAGAGAGGGGGAGAGAGAGAATTCCAAGCAGGCTCTGCACTGATGGCGCAGAGCCCTACATGGGCCTGGAACCCATAAACCATGAGATCATGACCTGAGCCAAAATCAAGAATCAGACTCTAAACCAACTGAGCCACCCAGGCATCCCAGGACCCCTTCAGAGTTAGACTCATACAAATATTTAAGAACTTAGAGAGCTTCTTGTCTGTGTTAAGGCCTAGTATTTACTAAATTCTAAATGAAAACTGAAAAACTTGAAAGCATTTGTTAATTTAAGAATAACAATTAATTATTACATGTTAGTATAAAAACCTATTTTCATGGAAAAAACTGCAATTTCCAAAAAAAGAAAAAAGAAGAATGGCAGTTTTAGTTCTGTACACTTCTTTAATGTCTGTCTTTAAAAAGACTGCTGAGAGGCGCCTGGGGGGCTCAGTCAGTTAAGCTTCTGGCTTTGGCTCAGGTCATGATCTCACAGTTCATGGGTTTAAGCCCCATGTCGGGCTCTGTGCTGACAGCTCAGAGCCTGGAGCCTGCTTTGGATTCTGTGTCTCCCTCTCTGTTCCTCCTCGCTCATGCTCTCTCTCTGTCTCAAAAATAAATAAAACATAAAAAAATAAAAATAAAAAATAAAAAAGACTGCTGAATTCTCTTGTTGCCTCTGTGTTACAACGATTCCAGCGTGTGGCTGTGAAAGTATACGAAAAAAATCCGCACAGGCACACATCTGGGAAAAGAAGGGGACTTTCCAGACAATTGTGAATGTCCTCTGTCCACCAGAACTGAACAAGCACTATATTCTTAAAGGTGAGTGGCAATAAGGCATCTGACACTTACCAATGAACTTTTCATACTCTGTTAAGTTATAACCCATTAGTCTATCTGGAACTTGGAGTGAATTTTTACTCATATGTAACTTTGTAACATCATACACGGTCTGTAAAATACTGGCTTTTTGCCCAGGTCATCCAAACACAAACACATTTCATTTACAACATTTAAAAAACACACATTTGTTTTTATCACTACTCTCATCAGGACCTTTAAGTATTAGGAATCAGTTAAGCATGTGCTTAAAATTTCCAAAAATCTAATTTTCACGTGAAAACTCAAATTTTATCACTGATAACAAATACTGTGAGCTACTTATTCTGAAGCAGAGGCTCACTTCCTTCATTTCTGAAAAACAGCCACATGAGAATAACCTTAACTTACCTGTCAGGGTCAATCTTTCTTTTCAGTAAAAATGGGTTTTTATGAAAGAAGTGGCTAGTTCAGCCAACAACTCAAACAACTGCACATGGTCTTCTCTTGAGACAACTGTTTACTGCTGTTCACAGGCGTCCCTTTCTGTCGCAAAGAATACTGAAAACAAATACTCAACAGCATTAACAATCCTCTACTGCTCCAAGAAGAGCACTCTTAAGTGAAACTGGCTTTTTTTTTTTTTCCCCTTTTCCTGCCAGCACCTGGTGGTGAAGAATAAAATCACCATCAAGTACAGTTTGGTGCCACTGTCCTGATCTGTGCTAAAGGACCAGGAATTTTACTCGCACTGCTTTTGTTACCAGTAAAAATGTTAACACAGTGAAAAAGGCAAGACACATCATGTTACTGGAAAAAGTTATTTTGACTAACAGACCCCCCTCCAGAGATTCATAGACCACACTTTGGAGATCTATTGCATTAATCTACTGATGAAATTATGCCACCTCTCCCCTGGGTCTCCAACCAATAGGACCACTGCCCCGTATCACTTGTGGCTCTCCGGTCCTTAGCTTTATAACCAAATCAATATTCTTATATCAAAGTTAAAAATGAAACACTCACACACACACACACACACACACACACATATTGTATATCTTTACCCAGACTAAATATTAACCTGTGTGAAAATAAAACTTAGCTAACTATTGGGGCACCTCGTGGCTCAATTAGTGCCCAACTCTTGATTTCAACTTAGGTCTTATTCTCAGGGTTGTGAGCTTAAGCCCTGTGCTGGGCTCCACATTGGAGATAGAGCCTACCTAATTTTTTTTTTTTGTTTTCTAAAATTTATTTTTGAGAGACAGAACGAGCAGGGGAGGGTCAGAGAGAAAGGGAGACACAGAATCCGAAGCAGGCTCCAGGCTCTGAGCTAGCTGTCAGCACAGAGCCCGACACGGGGCTCGAACCTATGAACCATGAGATCTTGACCTGAGCGGAAGCCGGATCCTTAACCGACTGAGCCACCCAGGCGCCCAATAGAGCCTACTTAAAAATAATACTAAAATAAAATATTTTTTAAAAACAAGTGGTTATAGTATTAAGACAAAGAACTTTTCTAACAGAATGCATGAATTCCAGAATTTTGTTCATCCTGTTTTTTTCTTCTTCCTTCCTTCCTTTCTACCTTCCTTCCTTCCTGTCTTTCTTTTTTTGAGAGGGAATTTTCTAAAACCCAAAGAATTCTCTCTCGAGGATAATAACCCTAGAGAATGATGTTGGAAACAACATAGGAGCTGGTCCCTGCCAGGGAGAAGGGAGGTGGGTTTTGAGGTTTACCAAGAACTGGGGAGAAGGGACTCACTCCTAGGGCGATGTGCAAAGGAAGGGGTTCTAGTCCAGAGAGCGAGGGGAGGAAGGAAAGTCCGTGCTAGTGACATTAGTTCATTCACACCACTGGCTTAACTAGAAATCCACAGGTCAGCTTGGAAGACAAGGGAAAGTGGGGGAGAAAATTAACATATATTAATATACTTACATATATAGAACACTTACTGGGACTCACACTGAAAGCTCACAACCTCCATTTCACAAAGCTGACGAGTCACAGGCTGTCAAAACACAACTGGCATGTTGAATCCAAAGCCCATGGCGACTCACACTTCTATAATATGATTTATTCATTGAAAGATGTGTCAAATTCCCAATAACAATCTGACTTAGAACAGGATTAGAAAACTTGCTGTGAATGGTCAGATCGTAAATATTTTAGGCTTTGCAACCCATAAGTCCATTACCGCTCTTCGATTCCGCCGCAGCACAAAAGCTACGGGGAAATTACAGGCTCTAGGTAAACAAGTGAGTGTGGCTCTATTCTAATAAAACTTTATTTATCGACACTGAAATTTGAATTTCATAGAACTTTTACATGTTAGGATATATATTTTTTCAACCGTTCTTAGCTTGCAAGTCTTAAAAAACAGACTTGGCTGACAGGCCAAATTTAGAATATATCCTACACACAGCTTGGAGACTGCTGTTAAGTATTTTATAAAATTCAAGTAGTTTACTTACATAGCCTTCATATCTTCAAGACATTTTTTTAACTTTCTTTTTTTCTTCATATTTTAAACTAATGATAGACATAAAACTCAGAGGCCAGAATAAACTTTATTTCTAGTTGTGATAATGACTTATTCAATAAGAAGTTACTTTTGTATTAAATCTATTCACTATTGTGATCAGTTTCTACTCAGGAGAATATTTATATTAAATGTTTATATTTAAAAGAAAAAATTAAACAAATTTTCAGAAATATCTGGAAAAATTACAATCCATTCTTCAGTTTTGAGATAACTTTTTAGCAACATGGTTGAAGACCCTCCTAATCAAAACTCTTTAGGGGTGCCTGGGTGGCTCATGTGGTTAAGCAGCCAACTGTGGCTCAGGTCATAATCTCGTGGTTCATGAGTTTGAGCCCTGAGACGGGCTCTGTGCTGACAGCTCAGCACCTGGAGCCTGCTTCAGATTCTAGGTCTCCTTCTCTCTCTCTGCCCCCTCCCTGACTCATAGTCTGTCTCCCTCTCTCTCCTCTCTCTCTCTCTCCCCTCTCTCTCTCTCGCTCTCTCTCTCTCTCTCTCAAATAAACAAACATTAAAAAAAATTAAAAACTCTTCAACAACAAAGCGGAGGATTTATTCCACTGACTTATTTTAAGAATTACATGAGCTGATGCACTGAGCATGGCATCTGGCACACAGCATATATAATATTATCTGATATTATGTTTAAATAACAGCAAAAACAAAGGGAATATTTTAAAGGAATAATCTGAACTGGGTTCAATTTTTTTAATGCACAAAGAAGTTCACTGCAGTGTTACTTCTAATCAGAAAAACTAGAAACCATTTCTATAAAATGAAAATCACTAACTACACTGGAAAGCAATTCTGTAAAATGAAAATAATTAACTACGATGTATCTACAAAATAAATTTAAAAATTTGGAAAAGTTCAAAATTTTACATTTTAAAAAAGGTTCTGATTCTGGCTTCAGTTAAAGCAGAATTAAGCACATTCCGCTAGGAATGCAGGCTCTCCCAGGACTGCGGCCAGCCCCAGGGCGGAGTGCAGAGCAGGCAGGGCTCAGCAGCAGGACTGGGGAAGGAAGGAGGCCAGCCATGGGGGTGAAATCAACCTTCAGCCTCCCACCTGTCCCCTCTGGGACTTCAAGGCAGCCGCAAATCCGGAACTCTGCATGGGATCAACAGCCTTCTCTGGTCTCAGGAGCAGGAGAGGGAGCCCTAAGGGTCAGTGAAGGCTGGGAAACCCCACCAGAGAAGTCTGGTTTTTTAGGTTGTTTATCCTTTCTCTGGGCCCCTGCCCCCAGGCAATCCCAGGGCAGGGAAGGGGAGAGCAGGCAGGCCTTCTTCATCCCCATCCCCACCTTGCTCCTTAGTCTAGCTAATTCTCAGCCTGAAAGCCTCTGCTCAGGCTTCACAACATCCTGAGAGCCCTTTCTCACACTCCAGTCGGGATCACAGGCGTGTCTCCGCGATCCTGTGAAGTTCTGTATGGTAGATCCATCAATGGGGGACAGTTCCTTTGACCCCTCCCCCACCCCCCACCCCCCACTGAAATGCCCTACTTTGGACCTCAGAGACCTGGCCCTTCTCTGGACATCCATTCTGTGCCCATCCTCCTGCTAAAACTCAAGTTCTGCCAGAAGAGGGTCCTGGCCACGCTGCTCATGACCGTGCCCTTGTGCCAAGGACGAGGCCACGATACAGAAGGTGAGAAATACAGGGTGAGTGAATAAATGGGCATTTCCAAACCGTCTTCTTTTTTATTACAAAGTATTGTCATCCACTGACATTTACAAGCCCTGAATCCATCGCGAATGCACACAAGGTCCTAAGACGTGGTATTTAAGGACTTTCCCATACTGGTCAATGTGATCACCTCCTGTACAAGCCACCAACTAGGCTCCCAGTAAAAAGTCTTATTTTGAACAATGATTTCTTAACTTGAATAAAGCTTTAAGCAACACAAGACATGGTGGCTCGTGCAAATTATCACCACATTATGCTCAGTCTTCTCAGTCATTACTTCCATTATATGTATTACTGTTGCATTAAAAATACGTGCCCATTCTGATTTTTCTGTCAGACACTGGCTTTCTCACATGGGCCTGTATGGTTTGCTTTTGGATTCCACCTACTCTCACAACCTGACCTGCTGCTCAGGGCTGGTGGCCCCCACCGTCTTCTCTGGGCCCAAGCCCCTTTGTGGGCATCAGAACTAAGTATGGTCTCACCAGCCAACAAGGACTGAGCACTTCCGGTGCCTACGACCTGGCTGTCATTATCTTACGTCATCTCTGCAACAACCCAAAGAGGTAAGTTTTGACAGTCCCACCGTAAGATGGGGACCACAACCTAGAGGAACGGAGATTCCGTAGCCATCAATGCCCACTGCCCTGCCCGGCCACCAGCCCCTCTACTGGGACACACCCCACACCCCAGCCCCCGGCCAACATTCCTGAGCTTTGAAAGTGGTGCCACTGTATACTTCAGTTCTCCCTGGGAGCTGATAAAGATAAAATGTTAAAAATGATTTATTTTGTTCTAAAATATCATTCAAAATAAGTATGCTTACCAAGTGGCACACATCTTACAGAAATAGTAGATACATTAAGTAAAATCAAATGCTTAATCCCACGTTTCCAATGCTATTACTGTCATCACCTTTTTAAGGATTTGTGTGTAAACCTAAAGATAATACACAAAGTAGTAGTTTTAAAAGTTCCGATACAAAAACAAACAAAAAACTGAGAACATTTACCCACTACTCTATCAGTACTGCAGATACTGAAATTTAGAATTTCTACCCCCAGGGCCACTGGCTTCTCTAAATAATATGCCCTCAGTGGCTCCTTGGCTTCCCTCTAACCCCTGATTACACATATCTCTACATTAGTTACTCACTTCCAGATTATTAAACTTTTCAAACCTAATTATAAAAAAGGCTGAATCCCACACCTGTGTTTCCATAACCATGAAAACAACAATGGTGACAATGACAGCACTTTGGCCTCGTGTGACAGCAGCTCACACACTAAAGTCTTCCCATTCTTCCATTTTAACTACTGTCTCCCTTTTAAATTGGAGGAAGTAGAATCTCAAAGCAGAGCAGAGAAGCAATTCATGTGGGGTCCCAAGGTTCAAAGATGGGCTCTCCACCATCAGACATTTATGCAGGCAGGAAAGCGAGGAGGGTGGCGCTGGGAAGGTGTAACATTTCTGGAATCAGAACAAGGCACTTAACAAAGGGTTGTCCATTTCCTACAGCAAAGAGCCACAAATCCGCATTATAGACAACAAGTCAAAAATAAGGAACACCAGATCGTCATGTTCTTTTTCAGAGCTGGAGAGATCATCAAAGCCATCCATCACTGACCGGCCTTAGATGATAAGGTACCCCTCCGTGTACAGATGTAAATCATTGGCTTCCTTCTCCCAAGGGAGAATCCCAATCTTCCTGAGACACAGGCGGTCTCTCCTGATGCGCTGGGAGGGGCTGCGACCATGCTAAGCGCTCTACAACTATGAAATGTTAGAACATCTCTCCGTCTATATCACACACGTCTATGGTTAAAAAACATGAACCCTTATAACAAACCTTTGTCGACCTCATTATGCCCAAAGTCCTCCAACAGGTAAGTGGCAGAGTCAGAAAGAACTTCCATAAGCACACAGAGACTACATGGGGCACTCTGGGCCTATGTGGCTAGGAAAACCACAAGAAGCACGCAAGCTCTGAAGGGAGGCTTTCCGATCACAGCTGAGCCTTACATACAGGCGGCACGAACCTGGAAAGTCTGGAGCAAGGAAAGGTAAAGGTGTCACACCACACAGGGCACCATGATGGATATGCAGTGTGTCCGTCGGTCACTGAGGGCACCGGAATCCTGCCGTCTGCCCAGCACCAGGAAACCCAGAAGTGAATGAACCAGAAACAGGCCCCCGTCCTGCGGGGGCCTACGGCCTAGTAAGGGAGGCCAACTTTGTAAAGCAGAAAGAGAGGAGGGCTTGGACAGAATTACCAAGGAAAATGGAAAGTCCCTTAAAAATATTACCCACTATGCCTGCAGGCACCTTATTGGGCCTCTACACCTGACATCGCCAGTTTCCAGAGTAGAGAGCACTGCCAACAGCTAACTTATCTAATGCACAGATAACAATCCACGTTCCTGGGCTCTGAACCCAGGATTAGCTGAGCGCAAACACTCCACAGCCTCCACTCGGAAACATTCATTAAGCGTCAAGTATGAGGAGGAGCCAACCATACGCAGAATCTATGGTAATAATCGAGACGTGTCCTATTTCCATGTAAGTTACACTGCATTCAGTCCAAATCACGATGCTGTTTAGTCTCTAACTGAACACGGGCTCTCTTTCTTCTTTTAAAAACAGCCCGACTCCCAGTCAAATGTGAAATTCCCGTCATGAACGCCGGGAGCCCTCCTTTCTCATCTTGCTCTTTTTCTCAACTCTATTGTTGAGGACAACACAATTTTTCAAAAAGACGCTTAGCACTAGGGCTGACACTCGCTGTCCTTTACTTTCTCTAATCTCTGGATGTTGAATAATAGCAGTAGAAATAAGGGCATAATTTAGTCTTACGTGTTTTTCTTAAGAAGCTGAATTTGGAGCAGGTCTCCAGACTTCTCTCTGCCAGGCTGCAGGACCAAGTCACAGTAAGAAGGACAGCTTCACAGCTTAATAATTGAAAGAAACATGATCTCTTCCGCAACCTATCATGTTACCTGATAAAGCTGATTATTCAATAATTTGGCCATAACAATGAAAAGATCTATAAATGCACTTCCCTCCTAGTTCTTTTCTGAGATCGATGTGGTCATAATCTCCCCCTAGCACAGCATGATCAGTATGAGCAAGTGCACAAGGTAACATTAAATACATAAACGACTCAACTTCATGTAGAGTTACACATGCTATTTTCTGTAAGTGTGTTTACACACTTTATGTATTTTTCTCAAGATGAGTATCTGACGTACATACACTCACATATATACACAAACACACATACAGAGCTATACACATGCATTCACAGAACCATTTCTGAAAATAAAACACATTCAAACTGAAATTTTTTGCACTGATTTTTTTAAAAGGCATCATTTTTAAAGCATTTCTGTGGGATGAGGTTCAACAATGTTAAAACAACCCCTCAGGCCTAAGAGTGCTAGTGATTCCTCCATCACTTTGAGGGCAACGTCCACATTTCTATCCACTATCACAGATTCTGCAATGGAATTAAGACAAGTTAATCCTTCTTTTCCTTCCTTACAGCAACCATCCGAGAACAGGATCCCTGCGGAGCGCACTCATGAAATCACATTCGGAGTATGAATCTCATTCTATACTGTATGGTAGTGGTTCCAAAAACCAGTTAGCTTCAACAACCATCTAGTGCAGGCAATGGCGTCCCCTTCCGGCACGGCTGCCACGTAGGCCCGTCCACACCCCAGTCTGACACGTTGGCAGCTAGCTGCACACCACAGCCCGGCTGCTGAGCGTGTCCCCTTGCCACACCCATCATGCTCTGGGCTTGGAGCCACGCAGCAACACAATGAGAATAACAACCAGTGTGACAAGGTGTCTCCCGACAGGTCAACCGTTGTACCATGTGTTTGAAAGACAGAAAACGGTTCATAAAGTAGGATCGGCAACTTCCAAACATAAGCCAGGTGCAAAGAAGACTTACTTAGTAAGTATAACATTTTAATAGAGAAAACCATCGGTTCTGCCCTTTGCTTTCAAGGGAAGGGGGGACGGAGAGGCAGAGAGGCGGGGAGGGGAGAGACGGACTCCACAAACCCTGGGGAACAGAAGCAAGGACCTCATCCCAGGAACAAGCACAAGAACAGTAACAAAGCGATCACGATTATTTAACACACATTCTTTTCTAGTGACCTGACGGGAAGAGCTGTATGATAAACAAAGAATAAACACTGGCTGGGTGCCTACGACCTGCCAGGCACCAGTCCGACTCTTGGCAAGTGTTTGGTTTTCTGCCCTGGCCTTCTCACCTCCCAACAGCGGCACTAGTGAGGCGGTGCCACCCGCTCTGCAGACAAGGGCCGCGCCACAGAGGTGCAGGGACGTGCTCGTGTCCTCACAACCACGTGGGGACCAGAGCACATCTGATAGCCTCTCTCCTAGACCACCGCTTGCCTGAAAAATGAAATCAGTGGCTTTTCCCAGCTTCCAAAGCCACTCCTCACCCTTCCCAAAACACACTCATACCCAAAACACTAAGAAAAAGACAAAAACGGGGCACACTGCGGAGGTATAAGGACGCTGGGCACGTAACCGATAGAGCGTTGTGTCAGCCAGGAACACCAGGTTTCTCCCGGAAACGGATCAGGAAAGCAAGAGCTCTGGTCTGCCTTCCCTCCTCGTCAGTGTTAAGACTTACAAACCTAATGACTTCCTGTTTGCCAGGGCAGCGCAGTAACTGCTTGTAATTCTGCTGCAGATTTCATCAGATGCAAATCCAAACACTAGATACATCATTGCTAATTAGTTTTCCCTCTGTCCTGTGGACAACAGTAAGTTCATCAGCCCGACAGGTACCTCTGAGCTTACACCCTAATCTGATGTTCGGTGACATTTGCTTCTTAAACTTTGCAAACCCACAGGGAAACCAGATGGAAGTGCTTTTCCGAGAGCGGCACCAAGTTCTGGAGAAGCATTTATTCTGACGGTGTGCCCATTACTGTTGGGATCATTATACTGTCCAAAAGAGCTCTCTGCCCATCTATCATAGAAAGAAACAACAAACCCTATTTGAAAAGCAACCATACAGAGAGTAGAAAATGGAAAACCAAACATCCAGGTTTCTAGTTTAGTGAAGTGTGCTCCCATGACCAAGCGATCATAAAAGGTGACAGGCTGGGCACCCCCAGTAATGATCTCGCCTTAGTATCTCCCTAAGTAACCGTGGCCTTGGCAGAAACAACACACATTACCCTAGCAACTGAATCACTGTATTGTCCACCTGAAACTAACATAGGTTAGTATGTTAACTACTCTAGAATTTAAAGATAAATTAATTTAAAAAGGAATATGTTAAGAATAAAAAGGTTTTAAAAAGATGATTTATAGGGCCTCGTCTACATATATTCACATACACTACTGACTGGCAGAAGGTGATTACACTTCTGGACACAGAATCCAAAACAGGCTCCTGGCTCTGAGCTGTCAGCACAGAGCCTGACGTAGGGCTCGAACTCAAAAACTCTGAGATCATGACCTGAGCCAAAGTCGGACGCTTAACTGACTGAGCCACCCAGGCGCCCTGAAATACTCAATTTTAAAGTAACTAAAAGGAGTATCCTGAACTCATTTATTAGTTTTAATAGGTTTTTAGTAGATTCCTTATGATTTTCTATACATAAGATGATGTCACCTAAAGAATACAGTTAATGTTAACTCCTCCCTTTCCCATCTGGAAACCTTTTTTTCCTTTCCTTGCCTAGCTGCTCTGGCCAAAACCTCCAGGACAAAGCTGAATATGAATAGTAGGAGTGAAGGCAGACATCTTCGCTACATCCTGGTCTGAAGGGAAAAGTCTTTCACTGTTATGTTACTTGCAGGTTTTTCATAGATTTTGGAAGTTCCCTTCAATTCCTAGTTCGTTGAGTGTACTTATCATGAAAGGAATAGAATTCGTCAAATGTTTTTGCTGTGTCTTTTGAGATGATTATATGTTTTTGTCCTGTATTCCAATGATGATACACTAATTGATTTTTCAATGCTAAGCCAACCTTGTGTTCCTAGGATAAATACTATATGATCATGGTGTATAATCCTTTTTATAAGGTGCTGAATCTGGTTTGGTAGCATCTTAAGGATTTTTGTGTCTATATTCATGAGAGATGCTGGTTTTTTGTGTGTGATTCTGTCTGATTTTGGAATAAGGGTAATACTGGCCTCCTAGAATGAGTTGGGAAGTATTCCTTCTGCTACTGTTTTGTTCGCTTGTTTGAAGAGTTACTCAAGAATTGGTATTATTATTTTTTAAATGTTTGGTAGGACTGACCAGTAAAGCCATCTAGACCTGGGCTTTTTTTAGTAAGTATTTTTTTATTTGCCAATTCATCTCGTCACCATTCTGTTCACATTTTCTATTTCTTTTTGAGTCAGTTTTGGCAGTTTCTGTCCTTCTAAGAATCTTCCCATTTAAACCAAGTTATCTAATTTACAGACAGCCAATTGTTCACAGTATTTCCTTATAATCCTTTTGATTTCTGTAAAGTCAGTAGAGGGTCTCCTTTTTCATTCCAAATTTTAACTCTTTCATTCATCCAAATGAACTTAGTCATTTGAATCTTCTCCCATTTCTTTTAGTCAATGTAGCTAAATTTTTGGTTTTTTGATTTCCTCTATTATTTTTCTATTCTTTTTGCTAATTGCCATTCTAATATGTATTATCAGCAGACATCTACGAACATGTTCCCTTGACAAGAACAGAATTGTATTTTTCTTAAGTCACATGGAACATTTTCCAGGACTGATCAATCTGTATTATTTCCATCATTCTGCTTATTTTAGATTTATTTTGCTTCTTTTCACAGTCTTCACATGGTAAGTTAAGTAACTGATTTAAGATTTACCTTCATTTAAAAAAAAATATTTTAATGTTTATTTTTGAGACAGAGCATGAGTAGGGGAAGGGCAGAGAGAGAGGGAGACAGGATCTGAAGCAGGCTCCAGGCTCTGAGCTGTCAGCACAGAGCCCGATGTGGGGCTCAAACTCCTGAACCATGAGATCATGACCTGAGCTGAAGTCGGACACTTAACAGACAGAGCCACCCAGGCGCCGCACCTTCATTTTTAATATAGGTATTTGTAGCTATAAGTTTGCCTCTGAGTGCTGCTTTAGCTGCATCCCATAAATTTGGGTATGTTGTAGCTTCATTTTCATTCACCTCAAAATATTTTCTCATTCCCCTTGTGATTTGATCAGTTATTAAGAAGTCTGCTAACTTCCACATACTTATGAATTCCCCCAATTTTTTTCTGTCATTAATTTCTAATCTCATTTCATTGTGGCCAAAGAACATCTTTTGCATAATTTCAATCCTTTAAAATTTACTGCAGCTTGTTTTATGGACTAGCTTATGATCTGTCCTGAGAGAATGTTCCATGTGACTTAAGAAGTACATAGTTTCTGCTATTGCGAAGGGAACACGTTCTACAGACGTCTGCTAAGTCTGGCCGGCTTACAGTGCTGCTTCAGTCTTCTATTTCCTTACTAACCTTCTACCTGGTCGTTGTGTCCGTTATTTACAAAGGGTATTGCAGTCTCCAACTATTACTGTTAAGCAGTTCATAATTATTTTAGGACCCTGTATTAGTTTCCTATCATCACCATAATAAATTACCCCAAATTTAGCGCCTTGAAACAACAATGTGAACATCACCTTGTATTTCTAGAAGTTAAAAGTCTAAAATGGGTATGTAAGGAAGCATGTCTTTTAGAGGCTGCACCAAAGAGTTCTTTCCCGTGTCCTTCCCATCTTCTTGAGGCTGCCCACATTCCACGGCGTGTGGCCACATCACTACAGTCACCGCTCCCACTGCTTTCTGTCTGACTCCGACTCCTCCCCTCTCATAAGGACCAGGGCTTACTGATTATACTGGGCCCACCCAGGGATCCATGATAATCTATCTCAAGATCTTTATCCTAATAATATTTGCAAAGTCCCCTTTGCCACATAAGGTAGCATTCACTGCTTCGGGGGCTCAGGATGCAGACGTATCTGGGGAACACCATTCATCACAAACGCTAGTTCAAGCAAACTGCTGACTCAAATTAGACACACATCGTGGAACCAAGTCCTAGTTTTGTTCCATGTCACTGAGCTCATTAGGGTCAATACAAACCAAGCACTTTTTAGTCTTCTTTTGAACACATCAACGTGTGTTCTTTGGCATTCTGTGTAATTACTACATTAGTCATGTTTAGTTTCTTTTGTCTATAGTTTCTAAATGTTTCATGCAATTATTTCAAGGGATCATGCTGAGTATGTAGGATGGAAGCAAAAATCTATAAATAAGATACACCTTTTACAGCATAGTAAAAGAGAACACAGGTTTGGAGTCAAAAGAGAGCTTAATTCTAATCTTGCCCTTCTGACTTTCCTAGGCCAAGTTTCACTATAAAATGGGAGCGTCGGTATCTGTTCGTGTGAGGCTGTGGCAGAGAATAAGGAAAGTGACGCATGAAACAACGTGGAAAACAGATGGGAAGCGGTGACTGAGAGGAGCTCAGTACACAGCCACTGCGGCTGGAATGGTCTACACACAGATAACAAGTACCAGTGTAGAGCAAAGGAGAGAGCAGCCGTCATGTCAGTCGATCAACTACCTGGTCATTCTGACCCACGAACCAAATGACCGCTGACAAATACCCTGACGGGCACTCTGAACATGACCCGGATGACAACGTCAATGTGATGCTCAGCTCCGGGAAGCCCTTACACCTTAACCCACTGTAACCGTGAAGCAGATGGACAAAGTCCAAAGCACTCGGTCACCAGCGAGCCGTGTGACGTCAGGCCAGTCACAACTTCCACAAGAGCCTGTTTTCTCCCCCGTAAAGCGGAATTTATTTCTCTAATCTCAGAGGCCTGTACCAAGTACTGAGAAAAATATGGTCTCTAAATCTGCTGGCACTTACCAAGAACTCGACAAACAGCAGCTCATTATTATTAACAATTATGTGACACTGACAAGTTCTTTACTATCTCCAGAGCCCCTGATGTGTCTTTCGAGATTATCTCCTAACACAGGACAATCCCTAAAGCCAGGCTGAGGACATGCCCGGTACCTGGGAAACATAGTTTTCTGTAGTCCCCCCCAGTCCCTCTGTGGGAGAAAAAGCAATGGCTCCTCCAAGACCCCCACATCCTCATCTCAAAACCTACGGGTGTGTAAGTTGCATGGAGAAGGAAAACTACAAGTTGCAGACAGAACTAAGGCTGTTAACCAGCTAATTTTTTTTTTAACATTTATTTCTTTTTGAGAGACAGAGACAGATCACGAGCAGGAGAGGGGCAGAGAGAGAGAGGGACACACAGAATCTGAAGCAGGCTCTAGGCTCCAAGCTGTCAGCACAGAGCCCAATTTGGGGCTCAAACCCATAAACTGTGAGATCACGACCTGAGCCAAAGTCGGACGCTTAACCAACTGAGCCACCCAGGTGATCCATTAATCAGCTAATCTTAAAATGGGCAGATTATCCTGGATTATCCAGGTAACCTCAAGGCAATTACAAAGAGTCTCACAAATGGACGAGAAAAGCAGGAGAGAGGGGTCTGCCGTGGAGGCAGTGTGGAAAGGCAGCGTGGACGCTGCAGGCTTCAGAGACGGAGGGGCCAGGTGCCCAGGACTGTGTGCGGCCGCCAGCAGCCAGGAGAGTTAGGGAACAGTTTCTCCCCTTCAATCTCCAGAAGGGGACCTAGCCCCTCACACCCCCAGACACCTGACGCTGGCCCAGTGAGAACCATCCCAGACTCCTGCCCTCTAGAACCCCAGGATAATAAAGCCACTACACCCACGGGAATTTGTTACAGTAGCCGTAGAACTCTGACACACTCCCCGCCTCCAGTTTTTCGGTTTTCTTGTAAATAAGTCACAAATAATATCTGAATCTGAAAACTGAAAAGGGAAAGATCAAATTGTTTTTGTTTTCTCTACGCAGATGAACCTCACCTTAGAGGTCCTACGAAAATCAGTTCTTTCTGAACTGTACCGATGAGAGATCGGAACGGTGCGTGATTCTTGCCACAAGGAACCTGATGTACCAAACAATACAAACAGACTCTTTACTATTTCGGAACAGTGCTATTGAACAACATGACTGAGCAGCCAACTCCAGAGAAGTCTTTGTGACTCAGAACTAAGCAAGACACAGTACACGCTCCCCTTGGCCACACTGGCTTCGAGTACACGGTTAACTTTCAAGGCGAAGTTTAAGGTGTGAATCCTTTTCTGCATATTGTGATTTTTGTTTAACCAGAAGAAAGACTGCTTCTTTGACTTACAGGTGATAGTTGTGGAGGCCAGCGTTTGCTGCAAACAAGGACCCCGAATCGAGGTACTTAGAAAAGTTTCTCATTCGTATTTTTCAAACAGATGGCACAACTGTTCTGAAAAAGGGTTACTCAAGTAGGAAGTGACTGTCAAGTGAAATTAAGTGAACTAGTAGACTGTGAACTAGCACCTGACGCTTCATTAGTTCCTAGTGTGGTCTGCAGGCGAAGGAGCTGAAAAAGTGCCCGTGACACACTCAAATCTCTGGAGGACCCCAAGGACCCTCACTGTCCTCCCACACGCCATGACATCACCACCAGTGAGAAAGAACTGTGGTCCCATGGACTCGGCTGGGCCACCACCCTGGGGTCAGGCACTGGGAAGTGACCCCTCCAGGGCAAGCAGACAGGAGACTAAGATGTATCCTCAGGTGAGGGGACCTTACCAGGCTTTTCTCCTGAACTTGCTTTTGGCCCATTCTTACCACGAGGCCATTCCAATAAGAAAGTGGTGTGGTTCTACCTGTTTTGGATGAGGCCTCAGCCACCCATGAGAGACCAAACAAGAACCAGGGTCTAATCTAAGGGGTGGGCGGCAGGGAGCGCACAAAGAGTCCGTTCTGCCCCTGAGCCCTAGAGGAGAGGCGGTGGGACAGAGTCTTCCATTCCCCGGGCCAAGAGCAGAAGTGTCTGTTTGCCCAGGATGGTGACTGCGCCCTCTGCGTGCATCCCTGGAAACTGCTAAGCCAGGGCTCAGGGCTCGGGGCTCAGGATTCATCTTCGGGGGACTGTGAGGAAGCAACACTCACCAACACATGTGCAAAGAAAGAAGCCATCACAACAGGCATTTGCTGGTGAGAATTGAAAGGCACAACGCCTTTCACTTAAACTGAACTCTACTGGGAAAGCGTGAACCAACCAGAAGACTTGTGGTGTGAAGAGGAGAAGCCAGAGAAGCCAGGAAGCCCCGTGGGCAGATATGCCCGCGATGCCACACTCCCTACGCTGGCATCAAAGTGGTGCCAGCTCAGAGTTCAAGAAGCTCACAGAGACCCTGCTCTGCCTAAGCATCACGAGCAGTGACAAACTTTAAGGTTCCTACTTGAAAAGAAATGCATCACACGTGCACACACAAAAGGCTTTTAAAATACACAGTTTCAAGTATAATTTACCCTGATGGACTCAAATCCTTTATGAAGAAAAGGCAACAACAAAGGGCTTCTTCTCCTTTGCGCAAGACTCCAGTGCTGAGAGGGCCACACGGGTCCCTTTGTCCCTTTCTCTCTTGATTCTGTGCTCTCCCCAGGGAACCTCCTCCTCCGCCAAGGCTTCAAACACACGGCCACGCGCTCTTAGAGCAATCTGACGTCTAGGAATACTACATATAATTCTCCACTCACGTAACTCAAACACTTTTAAACCTGTGTTGTTCAACATTCTAAATGATCTTTCTAAAAGACATGGCCGACCATGACCTTCTCCAGCGTCGCATCCATCAATCATGCTCCAGATTTAAAACGCATCCTGACTCCTTGCCCGTCTACAGGCCCTGCACATTCTAGTCCCTCCCTACCCTTTCCCCCTGCTTCTCATTACATCTCTGCTTTTACTTTACACTCCAGACTAAGAGAAGCCGCTTTCACATGTGTTATTCATTCCACAAACACTGGGTGCCCGCTGTGTGCCAGGCACTGTCCTGAGCACTGTAGACCCAGCAGCCTGGGCTCTGTTCTGCAGTTCTGAGGCGTGTCACCACGTCCTCACAGCCTGGCAGGCAGGCAGCACGGCGCCCGCTTCGACAAACTAGGGAGCGGAGTTTGGAGAGGTGAAGGTATGCGTCCAGGGTCAGTACTTCTTAAATGACGAAGTCTTGGGGCTCCTGGGTGGCTCAGTCGGTTGAGGGTCCGACTTCAGCTCAGGTCATGATCTCACTTTTGTGGGTTCGAGCCCTGCGTCAGGCTCTGTGCTGACAGCTAGCTCAGAGCCTGGAGCCTGCTTCGGATTCTGTGTCTCCCTCTCTCTCTGTCCCTGCCCGCTCATGCTCTGTCTCTCTCTGTCTCAAAAATAAATAAAACATAAAAAAAAAAAATGACGAAGTCTGAGTGCCAGCCCCAAGTCCCGGCCCACCCTGCCAGGTGGCCCACCCTGCCATGAGGACCTGAGAAACAGCAGGTCTCTCAAAATCACTGGAAACTCAAATACGATGAAAGCACTCTTTCTCCATGTTCCTTCACCAAAGCACCTGAGACCGCGAACCCACTGCCCTAACGCAGAGAAGGAGAATCTGAGGCCAACTGACTCCACATCTCACAAACCCGAGTGAGACCCCGCCACCCCCAGGCCCGGCGCTGGGCCCCGGAGGCCGGATCAAGCACAGTGAGTCACACTTGTTGCCTGAAGGGACTTGGATTCTCGTGACAGAAACGATTCCCTGCGGACCATCATCATTTGGAGCGTGAGAGATGCAGGGAGGGCGGCCAGGAGGAGGTATACCCTAGGGCGGGCGCGGGGACCACAGCGGGAGGGCACGAGCTCACTCCTGGCGCCCTGCCAGCCCACAGCGCATCCCGGCTACGCACGTGCCCACGGTCAGTGCTGAGGAGAGACTCGAGTCACAGGGCTGTCACCCTCTGCAGCCCAGCCACACCAGGAGTCAAACGTCAGTCCGATCCCCTCCCCGGTCAGATAAACACCCCCAGGTAGTGCCGTGGGACCCCACGTGGGCCTTTACCACAGCACCCACTGCCCGGCAGTCTCCCTGCCTTTCCATTTCCGTGTCCCTACCGGGCAGAAAGTCCCTGGAGCGGGAATAAAGTACGGCCCAGCTCTGTGGCCCAGCCCCTGGTGCAGCTCTGTGGCCCAGCACATGGCTGAGCACATGGCCCAGCTCTGTGGCCCAGCTCTGTGGCCCAGCCCCTGGTGCAGCTCTGTAGTCCAGCACATGGCCCAGCTCTGTGACCCAGCCCCTGGTGCAGCCTCAGAGTGGGACCCTCTCTGAGTAAGAACCAAACACCCTCCAGCCCGGCGGGAAAGGCTGTGGAGAAACATGCAGGCTGCCCATACTCTCCCACAGGGTACCCCGCAAGCCGGACAGCGGCCTCCCCAAGCGTAAACATGGAAGCCTCGTTAGCAGACAGGGCTGCCTGCACGCCGTCCCGCCGACTCCCCAGCCCCAGACGCCCTTTCCCGCTAGGACCCCTTTACTGGAAGTAACTTGGTGCTCTAACACAGAACTCATATGCAGCCTCCTATGTGGATGCTTCCAGAAGTGCATGGTGGGTGTGGCGTCTGCGCCTAGGGCCTGTGCCAGGCCCCAAGATCAAAAGACATGAGCACTGCTGGCCTGAAGAACTCCGGAGGAGGTGACTAACTCCGCGTGGCCACGAGATGCCGGGCACTCCGCACAACTCTCTGAGGATCATTTTACAGATGCAGAAACTGAGGCTCACAGAGCTTCTTACCACCCGAAGTAACACACCTCATCACCACGTAGGAGCAGAACCCAGGCAGGGCCCGAGAAGGCAACAAGACAACGTATGATCTGAATACAGTCAATTCACCATGAAGACGCAAGACTTTCATTTTTTCGGTTGCCGTGTTCTCCTGACTCACTGTAGACCATATACGCAGAGGGCAGGGGCTGGTCCCCTACCTGCTGAGAACTAATGGTGAACTGCGTGATGAGCAGTGTGTCCAAAGTGCAGACAGTCCCCGTTTCAGGATCTCTACGTGAGTGTGTGAGAGATGCAGTCACAGAGGGGTAACTTCCTCACAACGGCTCTTTCCACGCTTACAGACAACAAACCAGGGGCTCCTAGGTGACTCAGTGGGTTAAGCATTCGCCTCTTGATTGATCTCAGCTAGATCATGATTCCAGGGTCGAGTTCGAGCCCTGCATCGGGCTCTGTGCTGATGGTGCCAAGCCTGCTTGGGATTCTCTCTCTCCCTCTCTCTCTGTCCCTCCCTGACTTGTGCTATCCCTCTCTCTTTTTTTTTTAATTTTTTTTAATGTTTATTTACTTTTGAGAGACAGAGAGACAGAGTTTGAACGGGGGTGGCAGAGAGAGAAAGTGAGAGAGAGAGAGGAGAGAGGGAGAGAGAGAGAGAGAGAGAGTCTGAAGCAGGTTCCAGGCTCTGAACTATCAGCACAGAGCTTGACACAGGGCTCGAACTCAGGAACCGTGAGATCATGGCCTGAGCTGAAGTCGGACGCCCAACCAACCAGGTCACTCAGGTGCCCCCCTCCCTCTCAAAACAAATGAACATTCAAAACAAAATACATAAACATTTAAAATGAAAAAACAACAAAACAAAAAGCAGTAAAGCATATTAACCAAATCAAAATCTCATGAGTCACCTCAGGACCTAGAAAAGCAAAGCCAAGGGCAGGCAGAAGACTGCTTGGTACCCCCTCCACCTCCAGATCAGTGCTTCCCACGGAACCTGAGCTGATCTGGGCCACAGAACTTTAAAACCACCGTTCTGGATTCCAGAGAGAGGACTAAGCCCCACTTCATGCTTTTCTGATAAACAATCAGCCCGTCTGCTGACAAATACAACCACCGCTCACAGACACGCTGACAACGGGCTTTTGAATTTGGAGAATTAAAATGAAAAAAAAAAAAGTAAGCAATAACTAGAGGTCGGATTTATTTTAGAGTCATCAGAGACACTTTAAATTGATTTGATTTGCATCTTTATGCTTACAGCGCTGCTATCTGAATACCCTGGTGCCCGGGTTTCCTCCGTGTCTCACATTAACCCAGATCGTTGTCACCGTGCATCAACAACAGGTGGTCTTTCCTAGTGACACACTCTTCTCTGAGGCTGGCTTCACCCCCTGACAAAATCCATTCGTCACTGCTGTCACAAAATCCTTTTTTGAATAAATCAGAGAAATAAATTACTTAAAGAAAATTGAGAAGAAACAAACCTATTCTAAGACAAGAAAAGGAGGATAATTTTGAGATTTTTCACCCAACTGATGGGTGCTGGAGTTCTGCCTTTCATCTAAAGACCACACAGAACAGAGCTACGCTTGACCAGAGCAGGGGCCCTGTGTAACACCTGCAAGTTATGGTTCTGCCTTGAGATAGGCCTTTATTAAAAAAAAAGAAAAAAAAGGAAAAAAGGTTGCCATGGGGGCGCCCGGGTGGCTGAGCTATGATTTCAAGCCAAGATCTCACAGTTCGTGAGTTCTAGCCGGGTCTGCTGACAGCTTCAGAGCCTGGAGCCTGCTTCCGATTCTGTGTCTCCTCTCTCTGCTCCTCCCCCACTTGTGCTCTGTCTCTGTCTTTCTCTCTCAAAAATAAACGAAACCTTAAAAAAATAGTAGAAAACAAAGAAAAAAGAAGAGAAAGGGAGACATGTTATGATGACAACGTAAACAGCCTCAGGAGTTTTATGAAATTGTTTTTCCTTATTACTACTTTGCATATTGTGCATATTATGCGTTTAAATGACTCCGATCTTGCAAATTAGGACCTCAACAAACTGACAGGTCGTAAGAAGTCGGTATCTAAAAGAGCCACATGAGGGAACAAGTGGTCTAACAGTTATCATTACTCGCCAGGCCAGGGAGCTGGGACAGCGCCCCTGCTGTGGGTGGCATCACAGAGGAGCCATATGGCCTGGTTCCCGCTCTCTCTGGCTGAGAATGAAGGGGGGCCGGCGAGCCACGCCCACGGCCCAAGCCCGCACGCTGCGCGCGTACTGTACTGCGAACTAGTGCGGTGAGGATGCCATCATCCTCGTGCGCGTCCGTGTGTCTCCGGCTGCTCTTCTGCTGCCACAGCAGGCTGAGTGCAGCGCACGGCCCACACAGTGTTCGCTACTGGCCACTTGGTGAGTCCGCAGGCAGACTCGGAGTCGCACAGGAGGACAAGGGCGATACACCTGCAGACACGGGTCATCCCCCGCTCTGTGAGGAGGGGCGGCCCGGCAGCAATGACGCACCAGTAGTCCACCCCAGACCTGGAGGCTCGAAGACCGCGCCGCACTCTGAGAAACCAGGCACCCTGGCAGAACCGGCTAATTTCAGGGCTGCGGCACAGCAAATACGAGCCGCGCCTGGCACAAAATGCCGTTGAGAGGTGCACCTGGGGGGCTCAGTCGGTTAAGCTTCCGGCTTCCGCTCAGGTCATGATCTCACAGGTGGTGGGTTCCATCCCCGCGTTGGGCTCTGTGCTGGCAGCTAGCTCAGAGCCTGGAGCCTGCTTCATATTCTGTGTCTCCCTCTCTCTCTGACCTTCCCCTACTCCTGTTGTCTCTCTCTCTCTCTCTCTCTCTCTCTCTCTCTCTCTCTCAAAAATAAATTTTAAAAAAATTTAAGAATTTAAAAAAATATTCAAAAGACATATGGAATGCTCCTTTCAATTAAACCCAGGAACCAGGGTAAAGGGCCTCCCAATGACCAAAGCTGGGACAATTTAATTGTCAATTTATGTAGTGATTAGCAAAGGATTATAACCAGTTGGATCAAAGAAGAATCCCTGAAATTATACAGACAGATGACAGATGGAAAGAGGGAGAGGAAGAGGAAGGAAAGGAAAAATGAACATGTTTCCTCCAGCGGAATGTCAACCAAGCAGTGTCGATGGAAGGACTGAATTAGAAAATCAGCACTTTGGGGGCGCCTGCGTGACTCCGTCAGTTAAGCGGCCAGCTCCTAATTTTGGCTCAGGTCACAATCTCACGGTTCGTAGGTTCAAGCCCTGTGTCAGGCTCTGAGCTGAGAGCATGGAGCCTGCTTGGGATTCTCTCCCTCTCTCTGCCCCTCCCCCATGTTCACTCACTCTCCTCTCTCGAAATAAAATTAAAAAAAAAAAAAAAAGAAAGAAAGAAAATCTCCAGCTTACAAGTAGCAGAGTAACGGTTCAGGTACCAAACATTAATGAATGCTAAGCTCTGTGAGGGAGAATGCATAACGCGGAACAGAGTATTTACAAGTACCTCCCCACCGAGGCACCAATCACTTACAAAAGCAAAACGGTATCTTCGCAGTGGAGATAACTGGCAGGACCTTAACCAAGTAATGGAACCCGTCATCATCAGGCCCAGGACGACGTGACAGGGACAGCGTGTGCCTCCTAATCGGAGTGCTGAGCAGGACACACGTCACCTCGGGGGAAGTCCTGACTCGAGATTAAGGAAACGGACAGCCCAAGTTGAGGGACATTCTGCCACACGCCTGGTCTGCGTGGGCATCGACCGTACGTGGCCTGAGAGGTGAAGGCAGACACAGGAGCCCTTCCAAGCTGAGGGACTACAAGACCCTTAACAGCTGGACGCTCCGGGATCTTGAACCTGATCCCCTGCAAGACAAATGGAAAGAACCGCAAGACTGGCACATGGACCATGGATGAGGCAGTCGTGTGAGACAATGGTCAGCCTCTTAGACGTGAGCGCGCTTCTCCAGGACTGCAGCTATGTCAGAGAATGTGCACACTGAAGCAGTCACGTTTTTAGGGGTGAGGGGAGAGAAGACGGGCACCTTACGCCCCAGCGGGCCAGGAACATACATCAGTACACGCACAGATGGGAAGGCAGGTGTGGGACAGCGTTAACTGGGGAACCCAGACAAACGGGCCTACGGGACCACTTAGCACTATTTTTTCAACTTTTGTTCTAAAACTGTTTCCGAATAAAAGTGTTCAATGCCTAGAATGAGAAGTAAAGGTCTTAACAACGGGAGGGGAAGAGAAGAGAGACAAGCAAGTAACTACCACAAAGCAACAGGGACACGAGGTGCTGCGGAAACACAGGGGGGCCCGGGGCTAAGCACTATCTGCGGGGTCAGAGATGGTCTGTGACCCTGACCAAGTCCTTTTACCCCCATGAGGAGTTGGGGGTCCAGCCCCGCCCCTGTTTGAAGAGGACTCATCCTGGCCCCAAGATGAGCTGAAGTCATCCTGAGCCCCAGATCCTCTCCGCCTCCCCTCCCACAGCAGGAGCGCACTCCGAGAATCGTTCCCTGTGTGTTTATCGCGCCCCCTGGACTGCAGATTGCTTGATAAAAGATGAGGCGTGAAGATGGTGACGGCGGCAGTGACGATGGTGACGATGGTGACGAAGGCGGGAGCAGCCGTCTACCCTGCGCTTAGTCCCTACTCGGCACGACACTATACCTCCTGTCACATACGGACTCCACCCAGGCTTCGTTTCTTTTTTTAAAAGACCATTTTATAGTCATGGAAACTGAGGCCGAGCGGGGTTCATGAATCCAAGGTCACAACACAGAGAAGTGGCTCAAGCCTGTGTGCCCTCAGCATCCCCCTTGTACCAGCTCGTCTGAACCGCACCCCAGCTCTTCCAGGCGGCAGTGGCTTGCGCGGGTCAGGCAAACGGAAGGGGAAAGGGACCCCTCTAAGTCCTCTGCTCTGTTTGCAATATGCTGAGCACACCCGAACTCGAGGCAGCGAGCAGAGGAGCCCCGAGGTAGGAGGAGGGGGCCGGCCACTGAGCTGCCGCATAACCAAGAACTGATGTGGGAAATTCAGACACAAGAGACGCGACACAAGGAAGAGGAACACAAACACGGAGTGATCTCATGTGAGATGTACCAAACGTGTCCTGTGTGTTAAAAACATAGAGGGGGACCTGGGTGGCTCAGTCGGTTAAATGTCCAACTTCTGCTCAGGTCACGATCCCACACTCCATGAGTTCAAGTCCCGCATCAGGCTCTGTGCTGACAGCTCAGAGGCTGGAGCCTGCTTCAGATTCTGTGTCTCACTCTCTCTGCTCCTCCCCTGCTCGCTCTCTCTCTCTCTCTCTCAAAAATTAAAAAGCATTAATTATTTTTTTTTTAATGCAGAGTAAAACTAAGTACATATAGGGGCGCCTGGGTGGCTCAGTCGGCTAAGCGTCCGGCTTCGGCTCAGGTCCTGATCTCATGGTTTGTGGGTTCGAGCCCTGCGTCAGGCTCTGTGCTGACAGCTCAGAGCCTGGAGCCTCCTTCAGATTCTGTACATCCCTCTCTCTCTGACCCTCCCCTGCTGACATTATCTCTCAAGAATAAATAAAAAAACATTTTAAAAAATTAAAACTAAATACATGTAAAATCCGGGTCATTCCACCTTAACGACCTAGGAGGCAGGCATTACCACCCTTTGTAGACAAGGAAATGACTGGCCCAGAACACATAGTTCAATCTAGCAGTCAGACACTTAACAAATATTGGTTGAACAAACGAATAAGTTGAAAGAAACCTCAGTGTCCACTGCTGAAGGCCTGTGGACTCTTTCCGGTATTCTGCTCTGCTAACATCACTAGAGAGGTAACCGTGTCGCTGTCCGGAGCTCCTCCCGGGGTTTCGGACCAGACCGGTCAGCCCGGACGCTGGGGAGAGGCAGGCGTTCCCAGGCCGGCTGGCACAGCCCTGGCTGGCACCATCGGCTTGGGTCACCAGTCGGGACCGTGACTCACGTGCTCCAAGGACAAGAGCGCCAGTCACCTTCCCCAACCCAACAAACCCATGCGGAGCCCGGAGCCATAAATCAGCCCATCCTAACGCTTGCCTTGAATCAAGTTTCAGTTCAACGCTTTGGGGACAGTTTTTCTGTAGGGCATGGAAGCCCCGTCCCGTGACCTTGCCCGGGCTCTGCACCCCGTGCCCTGCGCTTGCTTGTCGACACAGGGAACACGGAGCCGGAACCAAGGCCCCGGCAGCCGCGCCTGGCACTCCCGAAGCTGTCGGGGGTGCCCAGGGAGCAGCGGTCACGATTCTCGGCGCACCGAGGAGAGCTGCAGGGTGTGCCTCTTAAAATCAGAATGATGAAAGGCTGATAACTGATCCAGGGGCAGCGACAGCAACAGGGACAGTGACGCGGCTGGCTGATGATCCAGCTTGGAGCAGCTCCCAGGCGGGACCAGAGCGGAAGCAGCTGTGCGCAGCGCCATCTAGTGGAGCCACAGCAGAACACACGCGTGCCGACTGAGGGACAGCGACGCCCTGCAAACTGCGCCTGCTCCCCGCCCACTGTACTGCTCCCCAGGACGGCTGACCAACCCGATCTGCGGGAGAGGGACATCGGAAAGGGTGCTCTCACGTCCGCACGCCCTTCATCATACCAAGGAAGGACATCAGTGATACGCCAGGACACTTCTAAAGTCCTTAAAATAGCCACAGGGGCTGACTGGCAAAGCACTATAGAAACATACATTTCCACTCCAAGGAAGGGGCCCTGCTTGTGGGGAGGGGCTGCCGAGTGTCCACCGTGGTTGCGGTGGGCAGTCACAGCGCTGCTTGCGGAGGCCTCGTCTGCTCATTGAAGCTTCTCACCTACAGAACCTAGACCAGCACCGTAAAAATCCAAGTGCCAACTTGGCACGGGAGCTTCCTAAGAACGAGTCTATTTTTCCTGGATTTTAAGACTACTCTCATTCTAATAACAAAAAAATGAGCCTGAGAACCAAAACTAGACGCTTAAGTAATGACACGTTTTATGTCTGAAAAGTGACCCAGCGCACACACACCGTCTCAGGCCGTTGCATAAAGACAGCAGGTGACATTCGCGAAGCACCTGCTACATGGTAGGCACTGCACTTATCCCACGTCTAGAACAACAGACTCACAAAGGAGGTGTAAGTGCTCCCATTTTACAGATAGGAAACTGAGGCTCCTTCTGTAGCAGCTCCTCCCTTGTTAAACAACAGCGTTTCCCACGTAAATGCCATCCACCACACCCGCCATGCGGCCGCTGGTCACAAAGTTCCTGCCCCGTTTTGCCAGGCCACTGCCTGCCCCTTTGGACAGTGTGCTGTCTGCCCTGCTCACAGACCACCGGGCCAACACAGGGCAATTAATCTTCAGAGCGGCATGACAGAGAATGTCCATGGAAGTCACAGGTGAAAAGCCACCTCTTCCAGGTGCTCCCAGGGAAAGTGCCCAGTGTCCTGGGGGCGGGCAGGGAAGGTTTACATCTTGGTTTGCCACTGAGCTGTCTGACCTTAGGCAAGCTGTTTGGCCTTCATGCCCTCACTTTTCTCACCTGTACAATAAGGTAAAACCGATTTACTCTTTGAACACTGTTAGGAAAACTCAATGAAATCATGGACATAAAGCTTCTAACCCAGAAAAACCCCCTTGATGAATGGTAACTATTACTATTAGCAAGTGCAAGGCAAGGTTATTCCAACCTCCTCCCCACCCCCACCTCACTGCCATCACAGAGCTAAAACCATTGTCTGTGGGAATATGTTCTTGTATGTTCTTGGCACTCTTCCCCCCCCCCCGCTTTTTGAGCCTATTTTTAGAAAATGGAGACTTCCTAAACATACCATAGACTGACTAAAAATCTGTATCATCCTTTCAACCAAGTGTTCCTATGATACAGTATTAAAATACAAAGAGCTCTGTGCCTCTGAGAGGTTCCTTCAAGACCCACAGAGCGTTATCAAGAACCTGACTTAGGGGCACCTGGGTGGCCCAGCTGGTTAAGCATCTGACTCTTGACTTCGGCTCAGGTCACGATCTCATGGTTCGTGAGTTCGAGCCCCACATCGGGCTCTGCGCTGATCGTGCGAGCCTGCTTGGGATTCTCTTGTTCTCAAAATAAATGAATAAACTTACCAAAAAAAAAAAAGTAACTCAGTCACTTTCTACAGGGAAAGTTTTCCTGGTCCCTCCCTGACCACTGGGACACAGGTAATTAAAATCCTTGCCTTGAACCCCCGCCGAGGACGGAGAGCTGCTGGCGAGCAGAGCAAGAACCTGAACACACCTTTTTGATAAGGCACGTTTCCAGAGCCCACTTCTTAAAATTCATCATCACCAAAGGAAATCCCTAGCTGGCTTCTACTATAACAAACTTTTATTTAAAAACATCGACTTCTGTCCTTTTGTCTCGTTTCTTGAAGTATCCTATCAAAACACCGCAAACTGGAGTTAAAATCTCAGCCTGACTAATTAAAGCTGTGCACCTTGACTGGGCGAGCTACTTTTCACTTGTGAGACTCAGATGCGCCACCAGGAAAAACAGAAGAGGCTAAGACCCCCTCCCTCGCAAGATCTTTGAGGCGTCAGGAGATGATGTGCAGGAAGCACTGGCACAGACGCCCTCGATTTGGCAGCTTTCATCATCATCATCATCATCATCCCCAACGCTAAGGAACTCTTCTGTTTTTTTGGTAAAAAATGTAAACCCTTCCATCCTCACTGGGCGGGGAGATGATGACAAGCCATGGGGCCCTGTGACGCGGGAGCGGCTGTCTGCGCCCATCGGATCCGCAGCCCCGGCTGCTCTTGCACTTGGGCAACTGCCTGCCGGCCGCCGGGAGGCCCAAGTCCTTCAGGTTCAGGTACTGGGCGGGCACATGTGCCATGGTACCAGGGCTCCCAATTTCTGCCTTTAAGAAAGTGCATTCAGGAATTCAGGCAAGGAAAGCTAACAGTACGAGAACGTACTGCCTTTATCAGCTCCTTACGAAAGATGAAAAGTAAATAAACATCTGATTCAAAGCAGATCTGCTGACATCTCGTGATCTCCCAGAGAAGGACCCCGGCAGGTTCTACCCCACATGGGGCGCTGGGGCCTTCGGCTGGGTCCCCCCGCTGCCTCTCACCGAGCGCCTCTGTCATCTGTGTCCATGGGGCCCGTGGAGACTCCATCCCTGCCCCTGTCAGGCCTGAGTCGTGCGCCTCTAGGAACACGAACACGGGACACTGAAACGACGTGAACTGGGAGGCAGGGGAGCCAGGTGCCGGGAGTCACAGGAGGTGCTTAGGACGGGGAGGGAAGAGTGGGGGTGCCCGCCCGGAAGCTGCCCTCGCCATGAAGATGGAGGGCCCAGCAACGCAGTGTGCACCGAGCAGGCCATTGGACACCCACACCAGCTGCTCTGGGACAGAAGGGCAATCCAGACCCATCTGGGGGGAGGGATGGGGTCGCGGGAGATAGCCTAGAGCACAAAGTCCCAGGGAGAAGGGTGAGAACGCATGCTAACGCACCAATCTCTCTCAGTACCAGCACCGTTGCTAACGGCCACCCCGGGCTGCCTTGTACCCCTGCAGGCCGGTGAGGTAACAGAAAACAATACTGCCTGCTCCTTCATGCGTGTCACCGGGCTAAGTCATTTCAGTCATCGGGAGTCTCAGTTTCTACAACTGGGACACTGGGCTGATAACGTCTACATTTCTGGGTTGTTCCCAGAATTCAGATTGCAGGCAAGCCCAGGCACAGAGAAGAGCCTTGAAAATGTCCCTAGGCCGACTGAGTTAAACCATCTAGTCACTCAGCACTTCAAATGGACAGCCGAAGGACAGCTGAAGACATTCCCTGGGCAACCCGAGGGCATCTGTGCACTTGAAACTCACGCTCAAATTAAGACATAGGAGACGCTCACTTCTCAGAAGCAGAGTCTGCTTTCTTCCCTCGCCACCTCAGGACCGGGCACCAGGACCCGGCATGGCAGGTTCTCAATAAGCATGTCACACTAATGACCAGATAACACTGTTAACTCAGGATCACTGGATCACTTCCAATCATAACACACTACAGGAAACTCAGAAATGGTTTCCAAAAAAAAAAAAAACAACAACAACTCTGAAAACACTATAAGAAAAACAACTAAAAACTAAAAAAAAACACACAACCTCCTTTGGGTGAAAGAGAAAAATCACACACTACTTCTAAATATAATTCTGCAACTTCCATTCTCCTTCGTCTCTTTTACTCCACACGTCTGACAACATTCAAGCAAATTGCAAATGTTTTCCAAAAGGGGTCACCAAAAATGACACTTTAAGCCATCAGGTTTTGTTGAACAAAGAGACGCGCGTCGGGCTAAGAAATGAGCCTCCCCTCATACGTGTTTACCCCTCACATATATCCTGAGTAATGCTAAGGGCACTGATACCAGAGAAATGGATGTAATACGAAAAATGACAATCTTGAAATGCCAACAGAGAACTTTATCCATCTGGACACAGATTGCCTTAATCCTGACTCCTTTGATCCACTTCCTCTTGTTACCAACCACTAGATGTAACTTGGCAGCCAATCAGCCACCAATCCATATATTATCTCAGATAATTAAAAATACAGGGTTATGTAATCTTATTTAATGGTTACTTGGCTTGGATTGTGAGCCATCCAAAGCAGTACCAGAGAGCTGGATGAAATTATAATGCATTAGACATTTCTAAAGATGTTTTTTAGTAAGAGTCAGCACATCCCCTACTAGCAAGTATAATACAAAACATGGAACACTACTTTCATCTCCAATTAACCTCCCTGGCAAGAAACAGGCATGTGAACTCCTTCCAGAGGGCGTGGGAGATGGGGAGAGATACCAAAGCCTACCTTCTTCAATTCGGTTTTAACATCAAGTAAACAGTAACCATTCCGTTTGGTAGAGAAACAAAAGTGCGAGGTGTTTAGAGGGCAGGCGGGAGGAGAGCCAGTTAGCCCGAGAAAGTAAGTCAGCAGCTGACGCTCACCGTCACACACAAGCCTGGAAGTAGGGAAGTAGGGAAGCTGAGCTCTATGAGCCCAGGGGCACACATCTTGATGTGGTCCCGGCTCAAGTTCTTACTTACAGATGATCAGAAAAAAACAATTCAGCGAGGAGGTTGATCAATGTTTACAACCACCGAATTTTTTTAAAACGGCAACATCTCATTTATAAACGGTTTCATTATCATAATGAGTTGATTACTAAAGTAGTAAGCTGGGCACAGGAGGGCTTTAATTCAAAAGTGCCTCTTGGCCGGAGCATTAAAATCCTGTAGGATAAGCCTACTTATACATGTTTGTTTCTTCAAATGGACCACTAGATAAGTATTGAAAGACACTTTTTTAGAAAATCAAGATACGTCAACCAGAAAAGGGCATATTAATTACACTGATCCCTACAGGATTTTACATTAGCGTGTGTTTCAGGCTATCTTTGCAAAACGGAACAAACTGCATGAACAGTGGCCTTAAGAGACAGAAGACCTGAGTTCAAATTCAATCTCAGCTGCCCACAAACTTGCACAGCCGGGCTCCTCAGCCACCTCCCCCGAAAAACAGAGGTCAATGTCGCCCTCAGAGGAGTCCAGGTGTGAGACAGGAAGCGAACGGCACCAGCGTGTGTCTAAGAGCCCGGTAAACGTGAACACACCACGCACACGCCAGGTATCGGGCTCAGGGCGGACCGCGGTCACGTACATTAGTGCCGGAAGCCTAATTCCAGCGTCAAGACTCAGAATAAACTCTGAAAAAAAAATACTTTCTTTCAGAGATAGAGAGTCAATAAAACAGCTAAATATGAATAAAAATGCTTTTCTATAGGCAATATCAAGATAGGTATCAGATTCAAAGTCAAAGTTTTCTAATAACCATTCAAATTCAGACCTAAGACACTATTTTAGAGGTGCACTTGTAATTCTGAAGTTACATAATTGAGCATAATTAATATTTTAAATGATAAGGCTCTGCATTCTGGATATCAGCGTATGATTTAAGAGGAAAACATTTTAGTCTGAAGTAACCTAAATTAAGAGTCACAAGAGCATCGGAGTAGCACCTTTTCCTTCCGTCACATAACTGTTCAATGTGAAAAATGTACTCCTTAACACAAATTAAATTTTTTATGGAAAAGTAAGGTGATTGGGTTTAACATCTAAGAAAAATACTAAATGGTAGTAACGTTGTCCAATATCTATTTCAAGTAACCAGAAGCCACTGACACTAGTAAAAACACACACCAAAAAAAACCCCCCAAATTTCTGAATGTACGGTTTTAGCAACACGGTACTATGGTAACACAGCACGGAGGGGAAAAAAAATCTGACTTTCAAAATAAGATAACTCATTACACTTGTACTTCAGCTGTTTCCCTAATTCACCACAGCATAACTTTAATTCGGCTTCTTTCTTCAGAAAAATGCACTTGATTCCACAATCTCGACTATTTCTAACGCCACTGATCTCACACCACATACAGGAAATTTCTTTCGCAGAAAAGACATTCAGCAGGCAACAACAGATATATGTAAATCAGAAAGCAAGGAGTACAAACTTGACTGCAGAACTGTTCAGAAGAGCCTGGGAATACAGCTTAAAATTCCTTTTCTCCAATTTAAGAATGGAATAAGCCCATTACTTTTACACAAGCCCCTTTTACTAAAGAAATAAAAATAAGCCTGCAATTAAAATCAGATGGGAAAGCTCGGTCAACCGATTTCTGCTCAACAATTCAGATGGCATGCATGCTTAAATTCTTGGAGACTCGGAGTCCCTCCACTCATGCCAGGAGGCAGTCTACGACACACCCTACTCTGAAGAATGGCTGAAACAGGCAAATGCTGGAGGCTGCTGTTCTAAAATATAGACATCTATGTACAAATGGAACATGTCTGCCTCTTCTTTCACTTCCAACAATCAAAGAGCCAGGGTCGGCATTAAGACCGGCAGACCGGATTTAACTCGGGAACCACAAACGGTCCCTGCACGGAGTGATTCACGCAAAAGGTAACAGATCTGACCAGATAATGCTTCTGTCGTGGCCCAGAGAAGCAGCAGACCAGTAACCCCCAAGCCCACCTTCATCTGAAATGTGGGCGGCAGACACTGAAGGACCGGAGAACCGCTCCGGGGAAGGAAGGCTTGATTCACCGTCCCTCCCGGATCAACTCAGGAAGCTCTAGGAAGAACAAGCCATGAAACCCTGTCCTGGGTTAGGCGCGCCTCCATATGGCCCTGGATCCTGGTGCCCTCTGTTTCCCAGGACGGTTCAGCCCCTGGACTGGCCGGAGCAGTGCTAAAACAGCACAGACAGCAAAGACCCCTTCCTGGTCCGGTCTTCTGAACCCCTCACCAGCCTCCAGTGAGGGTGACCCACCCGGAGCGTCCCAAAGAAAAGATACACAAGCCAAGAAGGGAGCTCTTGCTTGGGCCTCTTCTCAGCTCGCAAGCCTTGGCAGGAGCTGCCCACCCCCAGGGAGGGCAGACCACCCTGCCAGGGCGCCGATAACCTGGGCATGGGAGAAAAAGATACAGGAGAGGAACTGGGCTCTGCCACTAGGACCGCTGGGTCCTTCTCTGAAATGCTTGGGGTCTGACCCCAAACCGCCCCCAGGGTCCTCAAACTTCGCTAACAATAAAGGCACCTGTTCCCTTCACCTTTTGTGCATTTCATCCCTTCAAATCCTTCCATTTTGCTCCAGCTCTTTCTCCAGCTCCCTGGACAAACCAAACACACGAGGATGCAGAGTCCCTCACAAACTCCCCTCCAATGAGATCATTCAACCCCCGCCCCACCGAAGCCCCCAGATGTTCGCCGTCCCCCACCCACAAGTTTACCTCCGGTATCCTCGAGTCCCCAAAGATCTTCCAGTCTCCTCCGAACGCCCCAGCCTTCTGCC